>CM024765.1:12255092-12290189 GCA_014218235.1 Colocasia esculenta | reverse complement strand
AATCTTCTTCACTAATCTCTTCCATTGGATGAAGCTTTCTTGATATTGCTTTATGAGAATGCCAAATAAATCAAAGAAATCAAGATTCAAATGAGTATAAACATTAAGAGGACCATTGCCTCCGACTCTACCTTCTCTATACTTGGCTGCTTCACCAATGTAGACTCTAAAAAATTCCTCAGCACTTAGACTTGTTGGGCTATGTGTTTTGATGATGACATAATGATTACTAAGTATGATTGTTGATGATGACTGGAGAAATATATGTCATGTGAATTTTGATCATGCACCTTGTGTTTTTTGATGATGGAAACTACAAGAAAACATTAATTAATCATCCTTGAATGAAACTTCTAAGGAAAAGCTCTTTTTGAGAGAACAAAGGATCAAGCCAAGTTGAGAAAAGAGATCAGAGTATGCCTGTCAAAAACCCATAAATTGGTTGTCGACAAATGAAGACGGACTCAAGTGGTTCATTTCTGGAAACTGGAACTACTGCAGTAGTTGTCAACAAGAAGCCATCGTCTGTTGACAACCATTGAAAGCTTTCAACATTTAGCTTTTGGAAAAACAAATCTCAATAGTAGTTGTCGACAACCATGTTTTGTTTGTCGACAACCCAAACAAGTTTTCAAAATCTCATTTTTGGATAGACAACCTGAAGTAGTAGTTGTCGATAGTCATTGTGCAGCTATCGACAACCATAAAAGGGAATGACCAACACGTGAGCCCATGTGATCTTAATTAGGGCGTCCCTTCCTCGTACACACAGATTCCCATGTACGTGTAAGAATAAGGACACACCTATAAAAGGTGCCCCTGGTCCCTTTTTAAAGAGAGAGCCCATAAACACATCTCAAGGAGCCTGTGGTGGCTAAAGAAAGCTCTCTAAAGCTCTGTTCGAATTCCAGAGCTAGCAGACCTGAAGATTCATCTATAGAGGCCGATTGGAGATCAAATTCATCATCAAGGCTCATGGGTTCACATCAGACTCCAGCAATTTGAATTAAAAAAATTCGGGTTAAAGCTCAAAGGGGGATTCGAAACCAATGCTTCTACTTTGTTCTCCTCCGAATTGGTCTGTGTACCTAAATCTCATTCTCTTTACTGTGTATGGTGTGAATTAAGCAATCTGTGTGCTCAATCTCTCTGTGTGTGTATTTTGATCTGAGAACTCTCTCATCTCAGATCGTGGTCACCTATGTGTGTGTCCCAAACCTGCTATATAAGCTTTTTTTTTGTGTGGTGCACCACAAGAAAATGCGGTATTACCGTGGATGTTTCTGACGGATACTTTCCGTCGGATTCTCCGTCGGTATTCCGACGAAAAAATTTAGGTCAAAATACATCGGAACTTCTGACGGAATATTTTCCGTCGGAAATATCCGTCGGTACGGAATATTACCGACGGATTTTTCGACAGATATATTTCCGTCGGAGTCCGTCGTAAAAGGCTTTTTCCTCTCCTCTCCCCCCCCCCCCCTCCCCCCCCCCCCCCACGAAACCCACCCTCTCTCTCTGTCACGCCTCGACGTGGAATATCGGAATGCGAGGCAGTTGCAAGTGAACGGGTATAGCGCGAGACTAGACATCAACCATTGAACAAGAATGAATACTAAAACAAATTCATTCATTAATAATCTTTCGAATGTCTAGTTACAACCACTAATATCAGAGCCAATCTATTGGGCCCGATTTCATGAAATAAAGCGAAGAACTAAACTTCAACCTAACTACTACAACGCTAAACATAGCAATAGGATGCTAGGTACTCATGACAATCACTCCAGGTCGTTCCCATCCACTTGAGTGTATTGTTCATCCTCAGTCTCACCTGAGAACATAATGACAAATAACGCAGGGTGAGCGATAACGCCCATAGGACTTAAATCTCAATAGTCAAGCAGGCTTTAAATAGTTAATGCATTAAAGGCAGAGTAACTAATGATAGAGCGAGAGAGTCAGTAAAAGATAGCAGGATAGCACAATGTTGAGTATAGCGAGATGGCCATAGTACAAATAGCACAACAAGTATAGCATAGCACTTTGTTGTCATAGACAACGCGAGAACATATCATTTTTGATTGTCATTTAGATAGTCGAGATAGATAGTACTTGAGTGTAATGCCAACACTCTAATCTTTAACTCATGGGCACTAGAACTTTCGGGCACACATCCCAGGACCAGATCGGGCTCTTTATATATTGCCAGGCATTGATTATATTGTTTTATCTTTAGACAATCAGTCAATGGCCAATAGAGTACCAAGAAGTAATGAGAGCACTAGATGAATAGCGAGATAGTAGAGTGAACGTGAATAGATGAGCGAGTGGATATAGATGAGAGCTAGTGGACATTGCACGAACACGTCAGTAAACAAGCGATAGTAACCGTTGCACACACGCGCAGGTGGTGTTGGTAGTCAGGTGGAACTCACAACCCTTCTGCTGGCCATATTAAGCACAAGTCCAGAGGTCTGGCGTGATTCAAGATGAGAGTGAATTTCTAATAGTCGTTTGGATCATATAGATCTCTAAGGGTATCAAGGTGTTAGGGTACAACCGGCTCATCGACCATGTGGGAATCCATGGACATGGATGTTGCCCAGCTAGCTAGCCCAGAGGGGGGTGAATGGGTTATTAAAAATTGATCATTAGATTGAACCTGTTCACCAATAAGATTACACAACAACTTAAACGAAATTAGAGTTAGAGGAAATGAAACAGCAAACGCACAAAACACAGCCACAAGACACAAAGATTTTATCCTGGTTCGGAACTCCTATCCACAGGAGACCTACGTCCAGTACCTGAGCAATACCTCAGGATATCACTATCAAGGGTACTATCCCCCTCACGGATCCTTACACCCACCTCAACTGGTCTTCTTCCTTCACCTGAAGGAAATACAACCACCCTGGATACCACCAGGTCTTCCTTCACACAGAAGGGAATACACCCCCCTGGATACCACCAGGTCTTCCTTTACATAGAAGGGAATAAAACTAATAAAGTAAGCACAAGAACAGGCTTCAGGAACTAGCTCAAACAGCTATATCTGAAGCAAATAAGCCTCAGAGAGAAGGATTTTGACACTGGTTTCTCTCAAAAGACTTCACTAACTCTCACAGGAATTTCTTTTTCAACACAGAGAGCTAAAGAGCTAAGATCTATTGGAATGGAGTGCTTCGCTCTTGTTTGAACTACAGAAGACTTGAAGGATTGGCTATTCTCTATCACAGAATGTTGTTCTCTTCAAAGTTCGCCTTCTCAGTCTTGTAGTCTTGTATTTAAGCTTCTACTTGAAATTTGAACGTTAAAGAACCGTTGTCTCTCATTCTGGTGTACGTTAGACTGGTCTGCAAGGAAGCTTCTGATCTTCAGTCTTTTATCCTTTAGTACACACAAAAAAGATATTTTGATATCTTGTATCTTTGTGTCCAACGTTGTACAGATAAATTGTCAGGTATCTGCAAGCATATCAACAATAAATAGGAGACAGATAGAACTGTCGTTGATTGTCAGTCACAGTTGGAAAAGTAATGCTAGATTTAGCAAAGCTCCTTTCTGTCAAAATAAAGATGTAGACAGAATAGCACAATAGTGGAAGATATCGTCTGCATGCATGAGAGATACGTTCAGAGTGCATTGAATGCATAGCAGTCAAACAGACGAGATACGACTTTGACTATTCAACGTATATTAAAGAGTATTATATGATATAACAATGAAATCGATATAAACAAAGCCGATGCTTTATGACTTATGAAATCGTTATAAGTTGATAGGCAAATCGTTATGACAGAGAATCATTAATCATAATAATGAAATCGTTATAAGCACTTATTATGAAATCGTTGTGCAAGACAAATCGTTATAGCATTATGAAATCGTTGTGCAAGCAAATGTTGTAAACATCAAAGAAATCGATGTGATTACTTACCAAATCGTTACTGTAAGAAAATCGTATGAACAATATAGAAATCGTTATGAATTCTACAGAAATCGTTACGACGAGCAAATCGTTATGAACAATATAGAAATCGTCATGAATTTTTCAGAAAGAAATCGTTACACGAGTAAATCGTTAAACGAGCAAATCGTTATGAACAATATAGAAATTGTTATGATTCTACAGAAATCGTTACGACGAGCAAATCGTTACGAGGTCTTAAGAAATCGTTATGACAACTTAAGAAATCGTTGCGACGAGCAAATCGTTACGAGGTCTTAAGAAATCGTTATGACAACTTAAGAAATCGTTGCGACGAGCAAATCGTTACGAAGATTGGCAAGACTTTATAACTTACAAAGAAACCGATGTCTTAGCAAGTCGTTATGATGTATGAAGAAGTCGATGCAATGACTTGGGAAAAAATGAAGTGAGAGTTTTACCTGATTGTCTTGAACTTCCTTTTACTTTTATTTCTGTCCTCAAGGCTCAAGTAATTCATTAGTATTGTTTTGTTAATCATCAAAATTAATATATAAATAAGTGAATTAATTTATATGGGGAAAGTTTGGTCATCAATCTCCCCCTTTTTGATGATGACAAAATATACTAAACAGCATAAAAAACAGACATGTTTTTCAGAGTTGCTTGCTTTAGTTTCTCCCCCTTTTTGTCAATAAGCAAAAAGATAGTCTAAGAGACAAAGAAGAGAGAAAGCTTTGTATTAATTAGAAGTAAGATAATACAAAGGAGACAAAAGAGAGGCATGCTGTGAAATGACAGCCCATGCCTTGATCTCCATATCTTCAAAAATCTGGTGGAAAACACCAGGAGCAACTGAAAAAGAAGACCCATGGCTGGAATCATCCTTTGAATGAAAAAAGCTGCTGCTGATCCAGGAATTTCCATACTGATCTTTGTCCAGTATGAATCTGAAGTAGGTGCTCTTTCCAACACTGGCACGAAGGAGAAATCTATCCAGAGATATTGGATAGAAAATCTTTGATCAAGAAGATCCTTCTTCAAGGCATAGAAGGCAGTATATCGGGCTGCCCACTGAACATATATCTCTTGAATTGGATTTATGGAGTTGAGATCCAAGAAGGCTTCTGCTGATAGAATAGGCTTATTTTGTCTGAACAAGGAACTGTTGATTGCTTGCAACTGAAGATGGGATTCCTTATAGAGCGTTTCATGCGGAGGGAGAAAGCCTCTCACACTCAGAAATGAGTGGACCCAAGACTTGGGAGGAAATGCGGCCAGAGTGGTATTCTCTGAAAATAAACCGCAAAAAGGAAGGCATTCTACCCTGCTTAGCTGACATTCTGCCCATCTGCTTAGCAAACATATCAAAAGCATGGGAGCCTGCATCTGAGTCAAACACTAAGGAGTGTAGCTTCGGCAGAAGAACTGGAGAGTCAACTTTGAGGTTTGCAAAATCCACTTTGAGGGGAAGATTTATTGGATGTTCTGATCTCAGCATCACTATGGCTGAATGAAATTGGTAGAACTGGACTTCAGGCAGCTTGTTCAGGTAGCAGAAATCACTGTACAACTGGAAGTTCTTGGCTATCCTGATCTCTTTCAGAATGAATGGTCCCCAAGAGGTCTTATGCTGAAGAATGAACCACTCAGAAAGAGTGAGTGGGTGATCTCTATGGGTAAGGGGTTCTGCACGGGCAGTCAAGTATTTGGAGTACTGAGACTTGTTGCCCTTGACGTTGGCCCACTGCTCTTCAGTCTTGAACTCAGTGCCCTCATAGATTTTGGATTTTTGAGGGTGGGTCAACTGGCAAAGAGGAAGAACAATGTTTAGATGCTCAGAGAGGTTGAGGAAAGGAATACCATAGATAGTGGAAAGGATACATTTTGAAGGTATTCCTATAGATGGATCTTCTCTGAGGTTCGAGGGTAAGAGAGTACCAGAGAGGAGGAAATAATGGTGAGGAGGGGAGGCTGACAGAGGATGAATGTTTTTTCTTGGCAGGACTGGGAGGATCAGTCCTGTGGACATGAGTGGCAATGGATAGAATGGAGAGGAGGGTACTTCTCTCAAAGTCATCCGGAAGATTAGTGTCAAAGACACTGCCAATTTGAGGGTTTTCCGGAATGAGGGTGACAGAAGAAGGAGGAGTAGGAGGATAGAAGAGATGTTTGGGATTGAAAGAGGTAGATGGGTGAACTGGAGTAGTTTTAGTGAGAGGTGAAGAAGGTGAGGGTGATGATGGGCTGAGGTTTGAGAGGGAGTGGGAGAGAAGGAAGGTGAGATGGAATGAAAGAGGATGAGGTTGGGTGCGAGGCATAGGGTGTTTGAAGGTTGGTGGGCTGGAGGGGCTGTAGAAGAAGAAGAGGTGAGGAGAGGGTTGGAGTTGCAAGAGTAGAAGGTTCAGGGGCCTTGGTAGCTGCTACTGGCTCTTTTCCTTTTTCTTGACCTTCTCTGACAACTGCAGACGGCCCAGATGGCCTAGATCCTGATGAGAGCCCTGATGGCCCTGATGCTTGCACTGATGGGCCCTGACTCTTGTGCTGAGGCCCTGGTGGCCGAGGAACAGCTGCTGGTCTGCTCTGAGAATCAGAAGGAGAAAATCCACCTGTCCTCGAAATTACTGATAGCATGGTCTTCATGTCTGACATTTCCTTGTTGAACCACTTCATAGCATTTCGGACTTGAGATAGTTCAGTAGTGGTTGAAGCTTGACTGGCAAGAATGCCTTGGACACTGGTCTGAACTGATGATAATATATCTCCTTGAGCCTTTAATATTTCCATAACAGGCTTCAAATTTACTTTCTGTGGCTCTTTCTTGCCTTCTGTGAGCCACTCTCTTGCTTTACTTTTCTGATTGACTGGCTCCTCAATATTAGCAGGGCTTGTACTTGGTCCTTCATTTACAGATACTTTGGCAGGAGCTTGATTCCCTGAGATGGTGCATCTGTCTCAGGAGCATTTTTCATCATAGATTCCTCCAATTGCCAATTTTTGCTCCCCTGAATAGGAGCATTGGTTCATCATTTTCCTGCTCCCCCTGAGTAGGAGCTTCTTTCAAAACAATTTCCTCAATGTGGCCTTCTGCCACTGATTCAGACAAAAGAGACTCTTTAGCAATTGGCTCCCCTTGGCTGGGAACATCTTCCATAATTACTTCTTGTTGAGTAGCTATTTGCACCTCAAAACTGACATTTACTTCAGTTAAATTTCAGTATGGCCTGGTGCCATAGCTTCTTCTTCTGCAAGTCCACTATTTCTGAAGTAACTGAGGTGGAGGGAAAGGAGTCCAACACCTCTCTTAGAATAGAGGCAACTCTGGAGGTGGGCAAAGGATCTGCCACACCTGCTACTGCTTCTCCCATTGGAGTTTCTGAAGAATGAGATTCAACCTCCATAACAGGTGATCTTGAAGTCTCTGCTTGATCTTCCACTGCAGGTTCTGCTGCTGCTTGTTCTACTGCTACTGATTCTACCTCTAATTTGCTGGTGGATCTGCTGCTTCTTCTGGAATCCTGGGACATCTCCAATGATGGCCTCTCCCTCTGCCACAGAGGTCTTGGACCATATCCCATTCTGCACTGAGAATCCACTTTTCTTTAGGTTCCTGGACCTTATAGACTGGCCCATCTTTTCCACAACTGCCCCAGATAGATTTACTCCAAAATGATTGAATATCTTAGTAAGTAGATGAGCATAGGGCAATGAAACATTCAACTTGCTCTTTGTATCCCAGATTTGATCATGGGCAAACTTCATTCTCTCCATCATGACCTCGGCCATGTTAATCTCCTTTTGCTGGATTACCCAGAACATCATATCCGAATCTGCCCTAGTACAAGTTGAGAAAGTGGCACTGCGGGGAACCATGATTTGGCAGATAATAAAATGAAGTAGACGGTTGAAGCAGTCATCTGATTGATATCTAATTTCCCGTCTCTCAGCCTGAAACCTGGACCTATAATGCCAAGACCCTTTGCTTGATCGTTCACTGTGTGAAACCCACTGTGTCCAGAAGTCTTCACCCCAAACAACATGTGCAACAGCTCATGATCTACTTTAATTTGGATACCCTTTACAGAAGAGACAAGGGACCCCACGCCTCTGACCTTAGACAAACATAAAAGGCTTTCACCAGGTCGGGATAGCTTACCTCGGTGAAGGTGGCAATATCCATCCACTGCATCCTTCTCAATGTTTCTGCTATACTGCTCATGCCATTCTTTCTAGATTTGGTACATCCACTGCTTTATTTCCGCAAACCTTCGTCTTGACGAATGTAAACCTTTCCTGCTGCTCAGGGGACAAATACTCAGCACTGTAGCCCCCTACACTTCCGGAGATCACTGGAGCGGCCATGAGTAGAGTGGAGAAAAGGTTCTGGAGAAAGGAGATGATGGAAGGGATGGAAGCCCTCAAGGGATTCTTCGCGGGAAGAAGAGAAGGCTTCAAATCTTGCGGAGAGTCGATGCCGGAATCGTTAGGGCATCGGCTTTGGGCGAACAGATAAAGAAGAAGGAAGGGTAAAGGTGGGAGATGAGTCGTTCCCACAACGATTTGACTAATTAATAATACTTTATCGAAAAGGGAGGCGCCAAAAGCGTAACGGCAGAAAGCGACAAAAGGGTTTGACGGGTCAAACTACTTTGACACATAGCGGTCAAATAAAGTAAATAAGCTGAGTTTTGCTTAATGCCAGAGAGAGAGAGAAAATTTCATTATAATCTGAAAAATTTATATGCCAATTCAAATACAGAAATCTTTTCACAAATTGCACATCCCTAATTCCCTTCTAAGAGATGTAAATCTCTCTTCAGGTAGGGCTTTTGTGAAGATATCTGCCAGTTGACCATTTGTATCTATAAAAGAAATTTCTAAATTACCACTAGCTACATGATCTCGAATGAAATGATATCTAACCTCAATGTGTTTAGTCCTTGAGTGTTGCACTGGATTCTTGGTGAGGTTGATGGCACTTGTATTATCACACAGTAGTGGAATTGACTTGATATGTATGCCGAAATCCTCAAGTTGTTGCTTTATCCATAGGAGTTGTGTACACAACTTCCAGCAGCAACATATTCAGCTTCAGCTTGATAGAGCTACTGAGTTTTGTTTCTTGGAAGACCAAGATATCAGACACTGCAAGAAATTGACAACACCACTGGTGCTCTTTCTATCTACTTTGCATCCAGCATAGTCAGCATCAGAATATCCTACTAAATTTATTTCACAAGATTTTGGATACAAAGACCTAAATCATGAGTTCTAGCTAAATATCTAAAATTCTTTTCACAGAAATTAAATGAGATCTCTAGGGTCTGCTTGATATCTAGCACACATGCATACACTAAATAAAATGTTTGGTCTACTTGCTGTTAAGTAAAGCAATGACCTATCATACCTCTATAGTTCTTTTGATCTACCTTTTTACCATTTTGATCACTGTCCATTCTGGTTGATGTGCTCATTGGCGTTGACAATGGCTTCGCACTTCAAATCCAAATTTCTTTAACAGCTCTTTGGTGTACTTGGCTTGACAGATGTGGGTGCCTTCCTCCCTTGCTTGATTTGCAATCCAAGGAAGTAGTTTAGCTCCCCCATCATACTCATTTCAAATTCTCCCTGCATAAGCTTTTCAAAGTACTTGCAAAGAGATTCATCAGTAGATCCAAAAATGATATCATCTACATATATTTGCACAAGTAGTATATGTTTGACTTTTGATTTTATAAATAATGTACTATCTACTTGACCTCTAGTGAAACCATGATCTAATAAGAAAGTACTGAGCCTTTCATACCAGGCTCTAGGAGCTTGCTTTAAACCATATAAGGCCTTATGGAGTTTAAATACATGATTTGGAAATTCGGTGTCATCAAAACCTGGAGGTTGTTCAACATACACTTCCTCCTTGATAAAACCATTTAAAAAGGCAGATTTGACATCCATTTGAAACAATTTTAAATCTAATGCAGATGCATAAGCAAGTAAAATTCTAATAGCCTCAAGTCTAGCCACAGGTGCATAGGTTTCATCGAAATCTATGCCTTCCTCTTGGGAATAGCCTTGAGCTACCAGTCTGGCCTTGTTTCTTAAGATTACTCCAGACTCATCCAGTTTATTTCTGAACACCCACTTGGTGCCAATAACTGAATGATTGGATGGTCTAGGAACAAGTGACCATACTTGGTTTCTCTTGAACTGATTTAGTTCATCTTGCATGGCTATTATCCAAGATTCATCAGTTAAAGCTTCATTGACTGTCTTAGGCTCTATTTGAGAAACAAAGGCTAAATAATCACAAGGAATTACATTACCTCTGTTCTTACCCCTACGGATGGATCACCAATAATGTTCTCAAGAGGGTGATCTTTCTTATGTCTCCATTCTTTTGGAAGATTTTCATGTTGAATTTCAGTTTGCTGCAGTTCTTCCAGAGGTGGATCTTCCTTGTCCTCAATTGAGGTATTCTTTATTTTTCGGACAAGTCATCTGCATCATCAATGTCACTAATTTCTTCTTTTTCAAGGAAGGGTTAGATTCATCAAAAATAACATGCACAGATTGTTCAATTAATAATGAGCGTTTGTTGAAAACTCTATAACCTTTGGGTTTAGAAGTGTACCCCATAAAGATGCCTTCATCTGATTGGCATCTAACTTACCAATGTCCCTTTTTCCATTGTTGTGGATGAAGCAAGGACATCCAAATATTTTGAAGTGACTGATCTTAGGTTTCTTTCCCTTGTAGAGTTCATAAGCAGTCTTCTTCAGAATTGGCCTGATCATTACCTATTAATGATGTAGCTTGCAGTGTTGATGGCTTCGGCCCAAAAATATCTTGGCAAGTCATATTCTGATAACATTGTTCTTGCCATATCCAAAAGAGTTCTATTTTTCTCTCAGCAATTCCATTCTGTTGAGGTGTCCTTGGTGCTGAGAAGTTGTGCTCAATTCCTTGGTCATCACAGAACCTAGCAAACTTTTCATTTTGAAATTCACCACCATGATCTGATCGGATAGAGATAATGGTGAACTTCTGATCTTTCTGAACTTTCTTGCTGAAGCTGACAAAATTATCAAAGGTGTCATCTTTGTGCTCTAGAAAGGATACCCAAGTAAATCTTGAGTAATCATCAACTATGACAAATCCAAAATTCTTTCCTCCAAGACTGGTAGTCCTCATTGGCCCAAATAGATCATGTGAAGTAGTTCTAACGGCTTTGAGGTGGTCACTACTGTCTTTGATTTGAAAGAGTTCTTGGTGTGCTTTCCTCTTGCACAAGGTCTGCAGATGCTATCCATTTTTGTGTTGACCTTTGGCAGTCCTTCCACTAGATTTCTCTTTCTGAGCTTGTTCAATCCATCCAAGCTGTAGTGCCCAGTCTTCTGTGCCACAGCTCAGTTGATTGATCTTTGCTGGCTGCCAAACAGACATCTTGATCCTTGAGTTCCTCAAGATAGAGTACATACAAATTTCTTTCTCTCTAAGCTTCAAAGATGACTGCTCCATCCTTTAATATGCTGCATTTTGATTCTTGGAACTGAATCTGATGGCCTTTGTCACAACTGGCTGATGCTAATGAGATTGTGCTTTAATCCTTTGACCAGCAACACATCTTCAATAACTGATTTTCCTTTGTTGTTCACGGACCCACTTCCTATCACTGTGCCTTTTCCATTATCTCCATAAGTAACTGTTCCTTCTTCAGCTTGGAGATTGACGAAAAGCTTCTGGTTACCTGACATGTGTCTTGAGCATCCACTATCCAAATACCATTTGGATGCTCTTGAATTTCCCTGAAATTTAAACATTAAGTTTTAGGTACCCAAGTTCTTTTGGGTCCTGATTGGTTAGTATCATTAATTTTACCTTTTATTATCCATTTTTTATGTCTTGTTGGGATGTTGTTACGATATGTCCTAATTTGTTGCAGTGACCACAGCAGGATAATTTTGTTACCTTTTCTATATACTTGAAATCAGCTTTATATGTTATATCTTGTTCAGTATAAATTTTGGTGTTGGATATGTTTTAGGGTAGACTATGTTCTTCATTATCTGGGGGTGTATATCCTAACCATTTTTCTTCTTACCTGATCTTCTAGTACCTTTTAATATTAGAGAGTTTTTACCATTGGTAAATTTTTCTAGTGTGCTTGATAGTTCATATTGTCTTCATTTAAGTTTTTAATTTCTTTCCTTAATTCATCTGTGCTTTCCTGTTTTTCCAATTTTGTTATTTTCATTCTTAGCTTTTAGGTTTCACATAACAATTTGTTTCTTCTTTTAAGTTCAGTTATTGGTTTTCTAATTCTTCATTTTCTGTTTTTAGATCAGAATTAGTGTTCTCTAGAAAATGATATTTTCTTACTGACTTTTAATAATTTGCATACTTCTTTATATTTATCATAAAGTTCATTAAATGCACTTTCTAGATTATCTGAATCTGAATCATTACAGGAATCAAAGGAAGAGTCAGAAGTTACTCTTCTTCGGTGTTGGCCATGAGAGCCAGGTTGGCTTCTTCTCCATCACTGCTTGAGCTTGACTCATTGTCTGAGTCACTGCTGTTCTCCCAAGCAGCTGCCATGCTTTCTTTTATACTTCTTGAATTTTCTGAAATTATCCTTCTTCTTGTGATCATCTTCTTAAGCATTGGACAATCTGCCTTGATGTGTCCAGGCTTCTTGCATTCATAGCATATCACTTCTCCTTTCTTCGAATCCTTTACTTCTGGTTTTCTGAAATCTTTATTTTTCTTAAAAAATCTTCTCCCAGACTGGAACTTCTTCTTTTGCTAGAATTCTTTGAAGTCTTCGAGAGACAAATTGCTTCTTCATCATCACTGTCCTTACTGCTTTCACTGTTGTCCAGTGATTCTTCTGATATATCTTCATGGGCCTTGAGAGCGTTTGATTGCTTCTTTCTGCTGGAGGATTCTCCTAATCTCTCCATATTTATCTCATGAGCCATGAGGGATCCTATTAACTTCTCCAATGACATTAGTTTTAGATCATTGGCTTCCTCAATGGCTGTTACCTTTGGAATCCATGAGGATGGCAGAGATCTGAGGATTTTCCTGACCATATCTGGTACACATAGACTTTTCCTAATCCAGCTAACCCATTTGTGATATCTGTAAATCTACTAAACATTTGGGTTATGGATTCACCTGACTGCATCTGGAATCTTTCATATTGAGTCACAAGAATGTCGATTCTGTCTCCTTTACCTTATGTCCCTTCATAGGTAATCCTGAGCTTTTCCACATTTCCATTGCGGATTTGCAGGCTGAAACTCTGTTGAATTCTTTCTTGCTGAGGGCACAACATGATGCTCTTGGCTTTGCAGTTTAAGGAGATTTTCTTCTGTCTTCATCTGTCACTGAGCCTTTGCATTGGTGACTAGAAGATCGCCTTCTTCTACAATGGACCATATCATGTAATCGTGGCCTTGTAGAAAGTACTCCATTCTTGTCTTCCAATAGGTATAATCTTCTCCATCAAACAAAGGAGGTCTGTTGACTGACTGACCTTCGAAGTTACCTTGGGCTGCCATGGATCTTTACTCTTAGATCGTTGGATCTTCTTCTTTGTCGAAGAGACTCGCTCTGATACCACTTGTTGCCCAGCTAGCTAGCCCAGAGGGGGGGTGAATGGGTTATTAAAAATTTGATCTTAGATTGAAACCTGTTCACTAAAAGATTACACAACAACTTAAACGAAAGTTAGAGTTAGAGGAATGAAATGAAACAGCAACGCAAAACACAGCCACAAGACACAAGGATTTTATCTTGGTTCGGAACTCCTTTCCACAGGAGACCTACGTCCAGTCCCTGAGCAATACCTCAGGATATCACTATCAAGGGTACTTCCCCCTCACGGATCCTTACACCCAGCCTCAACTGGTCTTCCTTCAACCTGAAGGGAAATACAACCACCCTGGATACCACCAGGTCTTCCTTCACACAGAAGGGAATACAACACACCTGGATACCAGGTCTTCTTTACACAGAAGGGAATAAAACTATAAAAGTAAGCACAAGAACAAGCTTCAGGAACTAGCTCAAACAGCTACAATCTGAAGCAAACAAGCCTCGAGAGAGAAAGGATTTTGACACTGGTTTCTCTCAAAGACTTCACTGGCTCTCACAGGAATTTCTTTTTCAACACAGAGAGCTAAAGAGCTAAGATCTATTGGAATGGAGTGCTTCGCTCTTGTTGAACTACAGAAGACTTGAAGGATTGGCTATTCTCTATCACAGAATGTTGTTCTCTTCAAAAGTTCTTCTTCTCAGTCTTGTAGTCTTGTATTTAAGCTTCTACTTGAAATTTGAACGTTAAAGAACGTTGTCTCTCATTCTGGTGTACGTTAGACTGGTCTGCAAGGAAGCTTCTGATCTTCAGTCTTTTATCCTTTAGTACACGCCAAAAAGATATTTTGATATCTTGTATCTTTGTGTCCAACGTTGTACAGATAAATCTTGTCAGGTATCTGCAAGCATATCAACAATAAATAGGAGACAGCTAGAACTGTCGTTGATTGTCAGTCACAGTTGGAAAAGATATTGCTAGATTTAGCAAAGCTCCTTTCTGTCAAAATAAAGATGTAGACAGAATAAACAATAGTGGAAGATATCGTCTGCATGCATGAGATATACGTTCAGAGTGCATTGAATGCATAGCAGTCAAACAGACGAGATACGACTTTGACTATTCAACGTATATTAAGAGTATTATATGATATAACAATGAAATCGATATGAACAAAGCCGATGCCTTTATGACTTATGAAATCGTTATAAGTGATAGGCAAATCGTTATGACAGAGCATCATTAAATCATAATAATGAAATCGTTATAAGCACTTATGAAATCGTTGTGCAAGACAAATCGTTATAAGCACAATGAAATCGTTGTGCAAGACAAATCGTTGTAAATCAAAGAAATCGATGTGATTACTTACCAAATCGTTACTGTAAGCAAACCGTTATGAACAATATAGAAATCGTTATGAATTCTACAGAAATCGTTACGACGAGCAAATCGTTATGAACAATATAGAAATCGTCATGAATTTTACAGAAATCGTTACGACGAGCAAATCGTTATGAACAATATAGAAATTGTTATGAATTCTACAGAAATCGTTACGACGAGCAAATCGTTACGAGGTCTTAAGAAATCGTTATGACAACTTAAGAAATCGTTGCGACGAGCAAATCGTTACGAGGTCTTAAGAAATCGTTATGACAACTTAAGAAATCGTTGCAACGAGCAAATCGTTACGAGGTCTTAAGAAATCATTATGACAACTTAAGAAATCGTTGCGACGAGCAAATCGTTACGAGGTCTTAAGAAATCGTTATGACAACTTAAGAAATCGTTGCGACGAGCAAATCGTTACGAGGTCTTAAGAAATCGTTATGACAACTTAAGAAATCGTGCGACGAGCAAATCGTTACGAAGACTTGGCAAGACTTTATAACTTACAAAGAAACTGATGTCTTAGCAAGTCGTTATGATGTATGAAGAAGTCGATGCAATGACTTGGGAAAAATATGAAGTGAGAGTTTTACCTGATTGTCTTGAACTTCCTTTTACTTTTATTTCCTGTCCTCAAGGCTCAAGTAATTCATTAGTATTGTTTTGTTAATCATCAAAATTAATATATAAATAAGTGAATTAATTTATATGGGGAAAGTTGGTCATCAGAGGAGACTTACGGAGGCCCTGAACAAAGACTTACTAGTCTGGAAGAAGGAGTATCCGTCGGAGAGTTCGTCTAAGTCAAGAAAGTGTGTATATAGAAACAAGTACCCGACGTTCTAGAGGATTCTAGAATGGTGGAGCGCGATATCGGTATTCCCAAAACATTGCGGAATCGATAGACAAATATTTTAAAATATGGTAATTTAATTACATAAATTATGAAATAATTTCATGCCAAATTACGCCATAATTGGATGGTTCAAAGTGTGTGTAAGTGTCATGAAATTGTAGATAGAAAAGATCATGTGCATGTTTTAATAATACATAAATGTTTAGTTTATAACAAGTGTTATTTTCTGTATGTATGACTGTTAAACAAGAGTATGAACACTGTAGATAATCAAGCATTGCTGAAACAGGGGGTTTCTTTCAAAAAACCAGATCACGACTGGTGCTTGTACATGTCGCGACATGATTAGTCAGGTCGGGCAGCAGATCGCGACGACAGGCCCTTGTGAACGTGGCCTATTGGGCCGTCGCGTTCACAGGGTCTGCGCCCTAGTCCGACAGGGAATGGACTTTACATTGGATTGCGGGCCAGAACTCACCCTATTTGACACAGGGTGATTCAGAAAATCACAACTAATTGTATAGTCAATGAAAAATCATGAAAATAGTTGCAAAATGACCTAGACACGCATGGGTACTTACAAAAATAGGAATTGAAAAATCAGGGTTTAGACATGTTTTAAACATGGGTATTCATGATGAACATGAAACAGTACATAGTTGAGATCAATGATTAAATTCGCAAGATAGGATGAACAAAATTGGGGCTTTTAGGGGCAAAAGATGCCTAACATGCATCAGTTTCTATAGTAAAAATCTCGTGGCATAGGGTTGAGTATACAAGGAGATTAAGAATTAAGAAGAGGGTTCGGGGTCATGTAAGTTGCAGAACATGACAAATCAAGAACAAAAGATATGCTCGATGGAAAATTATGAAAACAAAGGACTTTTGATCCTGATAGATGAGACATCCTCCATAAAAAGTTTCATGGTTATGCTCGTGAGAATGTCTAACGTTGATCGTTTTCCTCTTCTAGGGTTAAGAGCTTGAAGAACTCGGGGAAGAACTTGAGAGATCCTCCTTCTCCACGAATTCTCCTCCTCTTGGCCTCTCCTTCTGGTCCAGGAACCACTTGGCACGAGCTAGGGCCGGCCATGAGGGTTTAAGAGAACTATTTAAGCTTCTCCCAATTCCCTTTCCTAGTTTAAGTCTAATTCCTATTAATTTTAAATTTCCTATTTTCCTCTCCACTTTTTAAGCAAGAGATATCCTATTTGGGTTAGGACAGAGAGGATTTTTTGGCCAACCCATTAGGGTAGGTTTAGGAATCCCAATCCACTCAAACTTCTATTTTAATGCATTAATTACCTCTTTTCTATTTAAGTAATATTTTAGTTACGAATTTTAGGTATTATCTATTATTCTCCTTTTTAAAATCTCTATTTTAGCTCACTAATTTCTAATGGGTCCATTTAATAGAGTCCATTACTTATTTTCATTTGATGAGTTTTATTTAATTCTCTTTTCTTTGATTTTCTAATTACTTTTATTTTTATTATTATTAAAATCTATTTTTTTAAAAATCTAGGTTGCTACATCCTCCTCCTCTTAAAAAGAATTTGGTCCCTAAATTCATATGTTCATAATGGAGGGAATGTCTTACCGAAAAGATCGGGGTAGTTCTGTCTGATGGTTCCTTCCGGTTCCCAGGTTGCTTCTTCCACTCCACGGTTATTCCATAAGACTTAACCACATGGATGGGACGGTTCCTGAGTTGTTGTATCTTCCGTTCCAGTATCTTGACTGACTTCTCTTCATATGTCATGTCCTTGTTCAACACCAACTTCTCGTGGCGAATGATGTGCGGGGTCGTACACATATTTCCTAAGCATGGAAACATGGAACACATTGTGTACACATGACAGATCGGTGGCAATGCCAGCCGGTATGCAACCTCACCAACCCTTTCGAGTACTTCAAAAGGACGATGAATCTAGGGCTGAGCTTTCCCTTACACTAAATCTTGGATACCCTGAGTAGGTGACACTTTTAAGAATACATGATCATCACTTGAAATTCCAAATCTCGCATTCGTTTGTCAGCATAGCTCTTCTGTCTGGATGGGCAATCTTGAGTCGGTCTCTGATTACCTGTATGTCCTTTGTGGTACGTTGCACCATGTCTGGGCCTAGCCATTGTTGTTCTCCAACCTCATTCCAGCATGTAGGAGATCTACAATTCCTTCCATAGAATGCTTCGAATGGTGCCATCTTAATGCTTGCCTGATAGCTGTTGTTATAGGCGACTCAATTAGTGGTAGGTGCTCATTCCAATAACCTGAAAATCTATAGTGCAAGCACTCAACATGTCTTCCACTATTTGGTTGGTTCTTTTAGTTTGCCCATCGGTTTGTGGATGGAATGCGGTACTAAAGTTGAGTTTAGTACCCAGTGCACCTTGCAGTCCTTTCCAAAATGAGATGTAAATCTCGGATCTCGATCCGAAACAATAGATGATGGAATGCCATGTAGTCTTACAATTCCTTGACATATAAGGCAGCTAGTACCTCCACTGACCACTTACTCTTTATGGCTAGGAAGTGGGCAGATTTGGTTAGCCGGTCAACAATGACCCATATTGCATCGAGTCCACAACGAGTCTTGGGTAACCCCATGATGAAATCCATGCCAATGCTTTCCATTTCCATTCCGGAATATCTAGCGGTGAGTACACCAACAGGACGCAGGTGTTCCGCTTTTACTTGTTGGCAAGTAAGGCAGTGAGCGGCATGTTCAGTTACTCTCTTTTCATGTTCGGCCACCAAAACGTCCTTTTCATATCTTGATACATTTTGGTACCTCTTGGATGAATAGTATACTTTGTCTTGTGAGCTTCATCCATAGTCTTCTCTTTAGTTCTTCATTGGGGACACCTGTCCTTCCTTGAAAGACAAGCCTTCCATCTTCAGTCAGTGCAAAGTTCGATCTTTCAGTTAGAGTTTCTTTGACGCGAACTAAGAATGGATCATCGTCTTGTCGAGCTTTGATCTCCTCTAGCAGATCAGGTTGAATCTTGATATTGGCAACCAAGACTCGATCATCTCTGTGTTCAATGGTTAAGTCTAACCTTGCAAATTGTTCTAGTAGTTGCATCTCGCCAAGGACTAGACTCGCAACAGATGCCATCGTCTTTGTACTAAGACCGTCAGCCATGGCATTTCCCTTGCCAGGATGGTATTGGATGTGGAAGTCGAAATCTTTCAAGTATTCCAGCCACTCCTTTGTCTCATGTTGAGTTCCTTCTGAGAGAATAAATACTTCAAACTTTTATGGTCTGAGTACATAGTGAATTGCTCGCCGTATAGATAATGTCTCCAAATCTTCAAGGCGAAGACCACAGCAGCTAGCTCGAGATCATGTACAGGTAGTTGATGTGGGTTCATATTCTTGAAACTAAGTGAATTCACACTCTAAGTGATAAATGAAAGTCAAACAATGTTTTTAATGATGAATAAGTTGAATTGAGGTTTCATACATGTCAATTAACATGATACAATATTTGGTTATCTATGTCTTCTTATACCTAACTATACATGTTTTATCATGTAGGTACAAATGCATATAACAAGCCTTCTCAAATCATGAGAAAATAATCACAATCACAGTGTATACATGTACCTGTCGACAGACCCAAAGGCATATGTCGACAGATGCCACAGGCCAGAGCAACTGAAGTCTGTCTATTGCAAATCTATTGCAATCTGTCGACAGACACTCAGCACCTGTCGACAGACGCAGAGGATCTTCAAATACGGAAACCTTCCTTCATATCCAAGATTGTGTTTTCAAGTCCCACGACTCTCCACATGAAAACACAACTATATAAGCATCCTTTTGAAGAGAATCTCGTACAGAAGCAGCCACAACCAAAAACCCTAAAGCCAAGTCCAAGAGAAAAGAGTTGCTGCTGCTCTGCTTCAAGTCTGCAGTGCAGAGACCGAAAGATCTGTTGATCCTGCAGTACTGAAGATAGATCGTCGTGGATTCAACCTTCTCCATCAATCCAAAGCAGTCAAGTCGAAGTTTGAACTCCATCCAGGCGTTCTCAGAAGAGTTCCACATCAGGATTTATCCTACACTCTGAACTCTTCCTGTTTCATATATTCTCATCAACCGGTGTGTGTTTGTGTGATTCAAGCGTCTCTTGTGCTTGAGATCACGTGTGTGTGTTGTTCTGATCGTGGGTGCACATCAGAAAACACGTGTGTGTGTGAGTTGTAGTCACTGAACTCGCTCATAAGCAGTTTATCTGTGTTGTGTGTGTGCCGTGGACGTAGGATACACTGTTGTGTACTCCGAACCACGTAAATCTGCGTGTCTCGTGGTTTGATCGTTTCTACGATAGATGTTTGATAGACACGTTGCATATTCACACGCTAGATAGGTTTCTACATCATCTACACATAGTTTAGATCTTGATACTGTCTTGATAATCTGTGCTTTAAGAAAAAGAACGTGATAATAGTTTTTTAAGAGAGTAATCTATTCAACCCCCCTTCTAGATTACCATATTGGGAATTCCGCAACCTTTCAATTGGTATCAGAGCCGTGGTTTCTCTCTGCTTTATGCTTTCTATTTGATCTTACGATCAGGAGATTCACGGTCAAATGGAATCTACCAGGGGTATATGGCCGAGGGACACTCTGTGACCAGGCCACCCTTCTTTGATGGCATTGACTATCCATATTGGAAAAACCGCATGCAGGTGTTTCTACGAGCACAAAACTTTGAATTGTGGAAGATAGTCAGAACAGGACCATATGGATTGCCTCAAGACGAAGATACATGGACCAAGGACCAGATTGCAAAAGGGACACTCAACTGGAGCGCCCTTAACCTGATGCAGTGCGCGGTCCACCCAAAGGAGTACTCGAGAGTCTCCACATGCACCTCAGCTAAGGAGATGTGGGACAAGCTCGAGTTGATATATGAAGGTACGTCTGAGGTGAGAGAATCCAAGGTAAGCATGTTAGTCTCAGAATATGAAATGTTTAAGATGAACTTGATGTTTTCATGTTTGCTAGTAGATTCATGGTACTGTATGTTGAAAGGTCTTAAGAAGGAATACTCAGAAAGTGATTTGGTGGAGGAAATACTTCGGTCTCTCCATCCTCTTGAAACACCAAGTCACTGTCATCGAGGATTCCAAGAATCTTTCAATGAAAGTGGATGAATTGATTGGATCTCATACTCTCTGACTTATGAAATGTAAAAAAAAGAAACTGAAGAAAATCCAAGGAAGTCAATTGCTTGCCTTGAAGGCTTCCAACAAAGTATCTTCAGATTCCAAAAAGAGTGCCCAACAGGAAGGTTCTGAGTCTGAAACCTCTACTGATAGTGAGAATGATGAAATGGCCATGCTCACTAGACAGTTTAAGAACTTTCAAAATTCAAGAGAAGAGGTTCAGGAAACTCCAAACCTTCTCCAAAAAGGCACCAACAGGTTGATTCGTCCAATAAAAAATCTGATGTTGTGTGCTATGAGTGCAAGAAACAGGGACACATGAGAGGAGAGTGCCCCGAGCTCAAGAAGAAACTGAAAAAGGACAAGCTCGTCTTCAAGAAAGCCAAAGCAATGCTGGCTACATGGAGTGATGAATACGATGATGAAAAAAGTCAAGCTACCTCAGGAGATGACGAGATTCACTGTCTTATGGCAAGGAGTGATGACTCCTCTGAGGTAAATTCTTCCTTTGAATCTTTTTCTACTACTGAATGGGAAGAAGCTTACACTGTCCTTTTTGAAAATTCTGTCAATTCAAATCAGAAAATAAAGCACTCAAGAAGAAAGTTAATTTCCTTGTTCATGAAACTGATAATAATGATGAAATTGAATCTCTGAACAAGGTAATTGACATGATGAAAATAGATGAACAAACACACAGTGAAGAGATGGATAGCATGAAAATTAAGCTTCAAGAAGTTCAAAAAGAGAAAGATGATCTAATGAACTTCCTTGAAACTCTAAACAATGAGCATACTGATCTAAAAGAGAAATTGGAAAAAGCTGAAAAGGAATTGAAAAGCAAAACAAAGGATCTATCTAGTTTTGTCAAGAGCAAACAGAATCTAGATGCAATCTTAGGATCCAATGTGTTTGTTGCTAGACATGGGATTGGGTTTCAAAATTCCAAGCCAAAGGAAACAGGAAAAAATCTGCTGACTGATTCACTGATCCTATCCCAAGTTCTAGCAATCAAAATCCCTCAAGGAAAAGGAAAAATCAAACCAGGGCAAAAACCAGGAACCTAAGGCTACCAAATTTGTTCCAACTAAGCTTAAGGAGTTTGCTACCAACCCAAACAGGGATGTCCCAAGGCAAAACAGCAAGTTCCTAAGGCTAATTCATTAGGCAACAAAGGGTAAGATGCCTATGCATGCACCTAAGAATCCAAAATCCACTGGTGTTCATAAGCCATCATCATGTAAGATCTGTAAAAAGATTGGGCACAATGAAAAACAATGCTGGAACAATCCACTAAAACAGAAACTTAAACAAATCTGGATTCCAAAGCATTTACTGTTTGGCATGAATGATAAAACGACACCCAAAGTAATTTGGGTACCAAAACCTCTTGTCTAATCCACATGTGCAGGAATGCCTAGCAGCTCACATCAAAACAAATGGTACCTGGATAGTGGCTGCTCGAGGCATATGACAGGCGATAAAGAAAAATTCAGTTTGCTCGTGGAAAAAGACGGAGGTCACGTTGTCTTTGGAGGTAACAACAAAGGCCAGATCATCGGCTCAGGTAAGGTTGGTAAGTTTGCCTCCAACTCAATAGATAATGTACTATTAGTTGATGGTCTTATCACAATTTGCTTAGCATAAGTCAATTGTGTGATAAGGGCCATAAAATTGTTTTTGAATCAGATTCATGTCAAATCCTTGATAAGGAAATAGGAAGTCTCAAATTTTCTGGAAAAAGAATGAATAACATCTACATGGTTGATTTAGATGATCCAGAAATAAGATTTATGTCTTGTAGCAAATAAACAGGATGAGCTTACATTGTGGCATCGTAGGCTTGGACATGCGAGTTACAGTGTTTTGCACAAGATAATGAGGCTCAAACTTGTAAGTGGACTTCCTGAAATTCCATTCAAGAAAAATGAAAATTTTTGTGATGCATGTGCACAGGGAAACAGACCCCGAAAATCTTCAAATCGAAAGCACCGGTAAGTACTTCCAAAGCTTATGAACTGTTGCACATGGACCTATTTGGACCTACTAGAACATTGAGTCTCACTGGCAAACGGTATGGTTTTGTCATTGTAGATGACTTTTCTAGGTTCACTTGGGTGAGATTTCTGGCTCATAAGAATGATGCAATTAATGTTTTTGAAGAATTCTTCAATAAAATTGAGCATGGAAATGTCCACAAGATATGCTCCATCCGCACTGATCACGGGGGAGAATTTGACAACCACTCCTTCACTGATTTCTGCAGGAACCAAGGAATAGAACACTTGTTCTCCTCC
Organism: Colocasia esculenta; assembly: GCA_014218235.1. Lineage (NCBI taxonomy): Eukaryota > Viridiplantae > Streptophyta > Magnoliopsida > Alismatales > Araceae > Colocasia > Colocasia esculenta. The sequence continues at coordinate 12,266,924 of CM024765.1, read as the reverse complement.
CCAAGAACTCCAGAACAAAACGGGGTTGTGGAGAGGAAAAATAGAACCTTGGTGGAGATGGCTCGTACGCTTCTGATCGAAAATCAACTTTCCAGAACCTTTGGGCAGAAGCAGTAAACACGTCATGCTACATTCTCAATCGAGCTATGGTAAGACCGGTATTCAAGAAAACTCTCTATGAGCTTCTGAAAGGTAAGAAACCATCCCTTGGATACTTCAGAGTTTTTGGTTCAAAGGTGTTCATACATAACAATGATAAATTGATCTGGACAAATTTGAAGCCAAAAGCGACAAAGGTATTTTTCTTGGATACTCAGAACACTCTAGAGCTTATAGAGTGTTTAATCTTAAAACCAGAAAAGTGGAAGAAACTCCACATGTTGTATTTGATGAATCTCAAACCAATCTAACAGTCCTAATCCTTACAGGTTTCAAGATGACACTGAAGATACAACCATGAAGAACTGCAAAGAAAACCAAACACAATCTCTAAGTCAGTTCCAACAATAATCAATGGCTATCTACGCAGGTACAATGATGAAGATGACGGATTTCTGTTCAGAAATGAAGATGAAGTACCTGCACAAGATCCACAACACGAGGATGACCCAACATGGAAGTCCTCCAGCCACCCCTCCTCCAGAACAGACTTCTGAAGTGCAAGATCAACCCGGTCCTTCAACAATCACAAATGTGAGGTACTCTAAAGCACATCCACTTGAGAATGTCATAGGTAACATAAATGATTCAGTTCAAACTAGGTCTCAAGTTCTTCAAATAGTTGAACAGGATCATTTAGCCTTTGTCTCTCAAGTGGAGCCTAAAAATGTTGAAGAAGCCTTAAACGAAAATTCATGGATTGATGCTATGCATGAGGAGCTAGGTCAATTTCAAAGAAACAATGTCTGGAGTTTAGTTCCTAGAACCCCCGAAATTTCTGTAATTGGAACAAGATGGGTCTTTAGGAATAAACTAAATGAAGAGGGAAAGGTGGTGAGAAACAAGGCTAGACTGGTTGCAAAGGGTTATAATCAGGAATTTGGTGTGGATTTTAAAGAATCTTTTGCACCTGTAGCTAGACTAGAAGCAGTCAGAATCTTGTTAGCTTATGCATGCTCAAACAAGTTCAAACTATATCAAATGGATGTTAAAACTGCTTTCTTAAATGGCTACATCAAAGAGGAAGTTTATGTCTCTCAACCACCTGGCTTTGAACTTCATGACAAACCAACCATGTATACAAATTGCACAAGGCTCTCTATGGTTTGAAACAGGCACCCCGAGCTTGGTACGACAGGCTAAGCCAATTTCTGGTAAGCAAAAACTACTCACGAGGTAAAGTAGACCAAACTCTCTTTACAAAGAAAGTTCGCACACACATCATTGTTGTTCAAGTGTATGTGGACGACATAATCTTTGGCTCTACTAACCCATCACTGTGTGAAGAATTCTCACATCATATGCACAGTGAATTTGAGATGAGCTTAATGGGGGAGCTTCATTTTTTCTTGGTCTGCAGGTCAAGCAAATGGAAGATGGCTTCTTCATAAACCAAGAAAAATACGTCAAAGAGCTTCTCAAGAGATTTCAGTTTGAAACTGCAAAGCCTGCCTCAACACCGATGAGCACAAGCATTAAGCTAGAAAGTGATGAGAAAGGTAAACCGGTAGATGCTAAACATTTCCGAGGTATGATTGGCTCACTCCTCTATCTTACTGCAAGTAGACCTGACATACAATTCAGTGTTTGCCTCTGTGCTAGATATCAATCTAGTCCAAAGGAAAGCCACCAAATTGCAGTTAAGAGAATATTCAGGTATCTCTCAGGTACACATGACATGGGTCTTTGGTATCCGGCAGGGAGTAGCTTTAACTTAATCTCATATTCTGATGCTGACTATGCTGGATGTAAAATTGACAGGAAGAGCACTAGTGGCTATTGCCAGATGCTTGGTGGTTGCATGGTTTCGTGGGCATCCAAGAAGCAACATTCGGTTGCACTCTCCACTGCAGAGGCAGAATATGTTGCTGCAGGGAGTTGTGCAACACAAGTGTTGTGAATAAAAAGTCAGTTGTGTGACTACGACATTGACCTTGGATGCACACCAATCCTATGTGACAACACTAGTGCAATCAATCTATCCAAAAATCCCATTCAACACTCTAGGACAAAACACATAGAAATTCGTCATCACTTCTTGAGAGATGAGGTAGCAAATAGAAATTTGAAAATTAGCTTCATACCACAGAACAACAACTAGCTGATATCTTTACAAAACCATTGGCTGAGGATAGGTTCACATCTCTTAGAAGAGAATTAGGCTTATGTAAAATTCAGTGACACATATCCCAAGTCCTTGATGAATGTTCCTTGTAAGCAACAACTATGGGGTATATCAAATGGTGATTTGTGGAAAAACAAGTTCGGCTTGTTTGGAAACCTTCATTATGCGTGAAAAAATTTTCTCCGCCAAGTACCCGTAGTTGGAGCCCATGAAGGGACATCATGTTGGATAAAGGGGTAAGTCTCATTTCATTAGCCAAATTACTCCACATTTAAAAACAAAAAAAAAATTCATAAATTGGAAAATACCAAAAATAGTCTCAATTCCATGAATGATCTGCTGAATACATGTGTGCATATCTTGCTTGAATTGACTAGCATTAATCAAACTTTGTGTCTTTTCATGAGCACACATTATGGGGGAGCTAGTTCAAAAGTTGGGTGCTATTGTGAAGGAAATTATTCTTCTTGCTGTTCATTAACTCCTTCACATGGGATGATCTTTTCATATTCCCTTCTTTCTCTAACTGGCTTCAACAAGGATCTGTCGACAGCTCCTTCCCTTCCTGTCGACAGATAGGCATCCACAGACCACATGTTCTGAATTCTGTGTGCATCTGTCGACAGTCGACCATGCATCTGTCGACAGATTTCACAGGTTTTGTCCTCCCCGCACAGCTAACACTCTGTCTGTGTGTAGCTGTCACAGACACACACCTGGCTTGTCGACAGAGATCACAGTACTCACAACTAGCTGAACACCCATTTCTCTGTCTGAGTGTACCTGTCGACAAGCTCCACTTAGCTGTCGACAGACACATTTCTACCTGGCATTCCAAGCCTATTCAATCCAAACCTCTTTGAGCTGGTTTCTTTAAAATGTCTAAGGTGTTTATATGATGTTAATAACATATCTGATCACATCATGTGCATAAGATATTAAAGCAATTTTCAACAATCTTGTGATTTTTACATAATACTCAAGTTAAGCCTAGGTTCCATCATTCTGGAAACATTTCACCATTTTCAAAAACTTAACACCTAACTCTTCTTCATTATTTACATGTAGGCAAACATGATTCTTTTTTAAAGGTATTATGATCATTGAGCTTAATGTTTACAATTGATAGATAATCAATCACTATATTGATCTTGGTTATTAACACAATACTTGGAGAAAAGCTACCTATTTCTAAACAATTTCATTCCATTAGATTAAAACTTAAATTTTGAAAAATGCAGAGCAATGATGAGTTCTTGCTAAGTAACCGGGAGTGGGCATCACAAATGTTTGCCCTCGCGCGTCAAAAGGCTAATTCGTCAACTCTGTACAACGGTATAATGGACACTTTCACTGAGTAACTGGGGGTACGGGCACGAAAAATGTCTACCCTCATGTTCAAAGGTGAGAAGTTATCTTAATTACCACTTTTTCCCATTGCATAAAAGAATGGCAAATAAAGAAAATAATGGAATAGTGTGAAGCCTCCACTGAGTGATAATTCCCAAGGGTAATTGATGTTTTTGAATGTCTTGGCATTTAGATATTTCCCTCCTTGATCATTTGCACCTCAACACTGAGGATTGTGTTGTCCTATACTCTAATTAATAAAAAGAAGAGTAAAAGTGTTTCTTTTTGGATATCTGTAAGTGTTTTCTTCATGCTTCAACTTCAGGCTAATTCAGTATTATGTTTGCACCATTAAGATAGTTGAAGTGGCTTTACATCTACATGTATATGATAGGTTCTTATATATGTATTCTTCATCTATTCACCTTAGGTAATCAGTTAAAAACCACTGCTCAAGAGTTCCATTTCAAATTCCACATAAAAATCCAACAAGGTGATATTCTGAAGCATCTGTCGACAGATAAAAATCTGTCTGTCGACAGACGCCGGCTGTCCTGTTTGGAAGCTCAACGGACACGCCGTTTGGGGCAGATTTGGTGGGCCATTGCCTTTTAAACTTCCCCCTCCTCCTTTATATAGGCATCTTCGGCCTTTCCACCTCCAACACCACCCCATGTTGGAAATCACATGTTCTGTGTAAATCTACATATGTGATTGTTGTCTTTTCCCTTTTGATGTTGTCAAAAGGGGAAGAAGAAACCTCAAGTTCATGAGCATTAATTGAATAATTTTGTCATCATCAAAAAGGGGAGAATGTTGGTTCATATTCTGGAACTAAGTGAATTCACACTCTAAGTGATAAATGAAATCAAACAATGTTTTTTAATGATGAATAAGTTGAATTGAGGTTTCATACATGTCAATTAACATGATACAATATTTGGTTATCTATGTCTTCATTATACCTAACTATACATGTTTTATCATGTAGGTACAAATGCATATAACCAAGTCTTCTCAAATCATGAGAAAATAATCACAATCACAGTGTATACATGTACCTGTCGACAGACCCAAAGGCATATGTCGACAGATGCCACAGGCCAGAGCAACCTGAAGTCTGTCTATTGCAAATCTGTTGCAATCTGTCGACAGACACAACACCTGTCGACAGACGCAGAGGATCTTCAAATACGGAAACCTTCCTTCATATCCAAGATTGTGTTTTCAAGTCCCACGACTCTCCACATGAAAACACAACTATATAAGCATCCTTTTGAAGAGAATCTCGTACAGAAGCAGCCACAACCAAAAACCCTAAAGCCAAGTCCAAGAGAAAAGAGTTGCTGCTGCTCTGCTTCAAGTCTGCAGTGCAGAGACCGAAAGATCTGTTGATCCTGCAGTACTGAAGATAGATCGTCGTGGATTCAACCTTCTCCATCAATCCAAAGCAGTCAAGTCGAAGTTTGAACTCCATCCAGGCGTTCTCAGAAGAGTTCCACATCAGGATTTAATCCTACACTCTGAACTCTTCCTATTTCATAATTCTCATCAACCGTGTGTGTGTTTGTGTGATTCAAGTGTCTCTTGTGCTTGAGATCACGTGTGTGTGTTGTTCTGATCGTCGGTGCACATTAGAAAACACGTGTGTGTGTGAGTTGTAGTCACTGAACTCGCTCATAAGCAGTTTACTCTGTGTGTGTGTGTGCCGTGGACGTAGGATACACTGTTGTGTACTCCGAACCACGTAAATCTGCGTGTCTCGTGGTTTGATCGTTTCTACGATAGATGTTTGATAGACACGTTGCATATTCACACGCTAGATAGGTTTCTACATCATCTACACATAGTTTAGATCTTGATACTGTCTTGATAATCTGTGCTTTAAAAAAAGAACGTGATAATAGTTTTTAAGAGACAGTAATCTATTCAACCCCCCTTCTAGATTACCATATTGGGAATTCCGCAACCTTTCAGTTGACTTCATGTGTCTTCAGTTGTCTTGAAGAATAAGTGATGACCTTCTCCTTTTGCATGAGTACACACCCTAGCCCAATTCCTGAGGCATCGGTGTAGACAGAGAAACCTTCTCCCTCTATTGGCAGAGCGAGAACATGTGCTGAGGTAACAGTCTTTGAGAGTTTGGAAACTTTTCTCACACTCTTTACTCCAAGAGTAGGGATTTTCCTTTCGTGTCAGACGTGTGAGAGGAACGGCGATCCTTGAGAAGTCCTTGATGAACCGCCTGTAGTAGCCAGCCAGTCCTAGGAAGCTTCTTATCTCGGTGACGTTAGTTGGTCTCTCCTAGTTGAGTACAGCTTCGACTTTGGAGGTATCAATGGAGATGCCGTCCTTTGAGATGACATGGCCCAAGAAGGATACTTCTTCGAGCCAGAATTCACACTTGCTAAGCTTTGCGTACAGCTTGTTGTCTCGCAAAACTTGTAGTGCTGTCTTCAGGTGTTCTTCATGCTCTTCCTTGGTCTTGGAGTATATGAGGATGTCGTCGATAAAGATGACCACGAACTTGTCGAGGTATGGCCGATATATGCTGTTCATGAGTTGCATAAAGGCTGCAGGAGCATTGATTAGACCAAAAGGCATAACGACGAATTCATAATGTCCATACCTGCTCCTGAAAGCCATTTTGAAAATATCATCATCCTTGATCCTCATTTGGTGATAGCCAGATCGAAGATCGATCTTGGAGAAATATTGCGCTCCAAAATTTGGTCGAATAGTTCATCGACCCTAGGCAATGGGTATTTGTTCTTGATGGTAAGCTGATTGAGTTGTCGATAGTCGATGCACAGCCTCATCGATCCATCTTTCTTCTTACGAATAGCACAGGTGCTCCCCATGGGGAAGTACTTGGTCTGATGAACCCCTTTTCTAGTAGCTCCATCAGTTGCGCCTTCAATTCCTTCAGCTCAGCAGGTGACATCCGGTACGGTTGACGCGATACCGGTACGGCTCCAGGAATCAGCTCAATGGCGAAGTTGACATCTCGTTCAGGGGGAATCCCTGGCAGGTCTTCAGGGAATACATCTAGGTAGTCCTGTACTATATGTATGTCTCTATCTTGGAACCCTTTTTTTTACTACTACACGGCTGCTAGGAAAGCAATACACCTTTCCTCATCATGTTGTGGGCTTTTAAGGCGGAGACTAGAGACATCCGCTTTTATGTCTAATCCCAGAGAATGCCAATTTTGGAAAGTCACTAAAGGTAACCTTCCCTTTCTTACAGTCGACACTTGCCTAATATGCGGACAACCAGTCGGCTCCCAAAATTACATCATAGCCTTCCATGGACATGCACACCAGGTCGGCTTTTAAGTTATGGTCTCCGATCATTACATCGGCAGAGGGAAAGTATTTGTTCAATTTCTCCTTTTCCCCTAGTGGCGTTGTGACAGAGAACTCACAACCCATGGATATAGGTTTAGCGTTTACAGTGTCAGCAAAGTTTTGACATATAAATGAATGAGTGGCTCCAGTATCAAATAAAACAAATGTTGATAATGAGAAAACTTGAAGGGTACCTTCTACCACACCACCCTCCATAGCCAGTTCCTCATCATGCAAGGCTTGCAGTCGGCCCTGTTTCTTAGGCACATTAGGGCGCCTTTCATTCTCTTTCAATAGCGGGCACTCAGGGATACGGTGCTCGCGACTTCCGCAGCGCAGACACGCGCCGGCTTTCCTCCAACATTTATCAGCCGTGAGACCAGGCTTGTTACAGTGTTTGCAGTGGCTCTTTGTTGGAGTGTTGGGTATGAAAACCTGGGTTTCCTTTCTTGGTTAGATCCCTTCGTGATGTTGAAGGGACGCTTCTTGCCGTTGGTAGGCTTAGCAGATGACTGACCCGAGGTTACTTCCTTCTTGACGAACTTCCCTTTGATACGGTCGGTGAAGTCCGTTGCGTCTTCCAACAATTGGGCTTTCTTTACCATCTCGGCATAAGTCTGAATGTCGAGAGGTGCAAGTTTGATGTAGTGGGGCTTAAGGCCATCTAGAAAGTGCTTAGCCTTCATCCTTTCAGTGTTCACCAGATGTATAGCATAGCGTGGCCAGTCTAGAGAACTGGGCTTCATATTCGGCCACTGTCAAACTCCGCTGTTTAAGTGCAGCGAATTTCGCAGCCTTCTTTTCTTGAACACGCTCGGAGAAGTATTTGGAGTTGAACGCTTCTTTAAACTCGTTCCAGGTGAATTGCCCATTCTCTCTAGTAGCTTCCACTAACTCCCACCAAGCGCGGGCGTCCTTCTCCAGTTGGAACGTGGCCAGTAGCAGCTTGTCCCCCGCTGCACATTGCATGACACGGAAAATTCTTTCCGTCTCTTGGAGCCAGTGCTCAGCTTCATCCGGATCCGTAGATCTGCTGAGCCTAGGTGGGTCTAGACTTCTGAAGTTGCGATGTAGGCCGCCTGCACCACGATTTCCACCTCCTTGAGTAGCTTGCACAATGGCGCGCATCAGTTCTTGGATGGTTTGTTGCATGCCCCTCATTTGAGCACGTTCGGCAGTCATCTTGATTGCTTAGTTCCTACAAAATAACTTATTGTCATGATATCGATGTGGAATTTAATTCGTGCGTGTGTGAGTTCATTTTAGCTAGTTACCCTTGGCTCTATCCACAACTCACATAGGTAGGATAATTAACTCTAGTCGAGGCAGGTTAACCTAGATCATCCTATACTTAAGAATAACTCTAGTTGAGGCGGATTTTCCGACAGATATATTTCCGTCGGAAGTCCGTCGGTAAAACAGCTTTTTCCTCTCCCCGCCACCCCCACGAAACCCACCCTCTCTCTCTGTCACGCCCCGACGTGGAATATCAGAATGCGAGGCAGTTGCAAGTGAACGGGTATAGCGCGAGTACTAGACATCAAACCATTGAACAAGAATGAATACTAAAACAAATCATTCATTAATAATCTTTCGAATGTCTAGTTACAACCACTAATATCAGAGCCGATCTATTGGGCCCGATTTCATTGAATAAAGCAAAGAAGTAAACTTCAACCTAACTACTACAACGCTAAACATAGCAATAAGATGCTAGGGTACTCATGACAATCACTCCAGGTCGTTCCTGTCCTCTTGAGTGTATTGTTCATCCTCGGTCTCACCTGAGAACATAATGACAAATAACGCAGGGTGAGCGATAACGCCCAGTAGGACTTAAATCTCAATAGTCAAGCAGGCTTTAAATAGTTAATGCATTAAAGGCAGAGTAACTAATGATAGAGCGAGAGAGTCAAGTAAAAGATAGCAGGATAGCACAATGTTAAGTATAGCGAGATGGCCATAGTACAAATAGCACAACGAGTATAGCATAGCACTTTGTTGTCAATGGACAACGCGAGAACATAGCACTTTTGATTGTCATTTAGATAGTCGAGATAGATAGCACTTGAGTGTAATGCTAAACACTATGATCATTTAACTCCCATGGCCACTAGCACTTTCGGGCGCACATCCCAGGACCAGATCGGGCCCTTTATATATTACTAGGCATTAGTTATATTGTTTTATCTTTAGACAATCAGTCAATGGCCAATATAGAGTACCAAGAAGTAGATGAGAGCACTAGACGAATAGACGAGATAGTAGAGTGAACGTGAATAGATGAGCGAGCGGAGTATAGATGAGAGCTAGTGGACATTGCACGTAACACGTCGAGTAAACGGCGATAGTAACCGTTGCACAACACGCGGATGTGGTGTTGGCAGTCAGGTGGAACTCACGACCCTTCCGCTGGCCATATTAAGCACAAGTCAAGAGGTCCGACGTGATTCAAGACGAGAGTGAATTTCTAATAGCCGTTTGGATCATATAGATCCCTAAAGGGTATCATAGGTGTTAGGGTACAACCGGCTCGTCGACCATGTGGGAATCCATGGACAGAGGAGACTTACGGAGGCCCTGAACAAAGACTCACTAGTCCGGCAGAAGGAGTATCCTTCGGAGAGTTCGTCCAAGTCAAGAAAGTGTGTATATAGAAACAAGTACTCGACGTTCTAGAGGAATTCTAGAACAGTGGAGCGTCGATATCGGTATTCCCAAAACATCGCGAGAATCGATAGACAAGTATATTAAAATATGGTAATTTAATTACATAAATTATGAAATAATTTATGCCAAATTACGCCATAATTGGATGGTTCAAAGTGTGTGTAAGTGTCATGAAATTGTAGATAGAAAAGATCATGTGCATGTATTTTAATAATACATAAATGTTTAGTTTATAACAAGTGTTATTTTCTGTATGTATGACTGTTAAACAAGAGTATGAACACTGTAGATAATCAAGCATTGCTGAAACAGGGGGTTTCTTGCAAAAAACCAGATCGCGACGGGTGTTGTACAGGTCGCGACAGGATTAGTCAGGTCGGGCAGCAGATCGCGACGACAGGCCCTGTCGCGATCAGATCGCGACAGAGGCACTGTTGCGACAGCCCTTATGAACGTGGCCTATCGGCCGTTGCGTTCACTGGTTCTGCGCCCTAGTCCGACAGGGAAAGGACTTTACATTGGATTGCGGGCCAGAACTCACCCTATTTGACACAGGGTGATTCATAAAATCACAACTAATTGTATAGTCAATGAAAAATCGTGAAAACAGTTGCAAAACGACCTAGACATGCATGGGTACTTACAATAAATAGGAATTGAAAACAATTAGGGTTTAGACATATTTTAAAACGGGTATTCATGATGAACATGAAACAGTACATAGTTGAGATCAATGATTAAATTCGCAAGATAGGATGAACAAAATTTGGGGCTTTTAGGGGCAAAAGATGCCTAACATGCATCAGTTTCTACAGTAAAAATCTCGTGGCATGGGTTGAGTATACAAGGAGATCAAGAATTAAGAAGAGGGTTCGGGGTCATGTAAGTTGCAGAACATGACAAATCAAGAACAAAAGATATGCTCGATGGAAAATTATGAAACCAAAGGACTTTTGATCCTTAGACGAGACATCCTACAGAAAATGTTTCATGGTTTATGCTCGTGAGAATGCCTACCTTTGATCGTTTTCCTCTTCTAGGGTTAAGAGCTTGAAGAACTCGGGGAAGAACTTGAGAGATCCTCCTTCTCCACGAATTCTCCTCCTCTTGGTCTCTCCTCCTGGTCCAGGAACATCTTGGCACAAGCTAGGGCCGGCCATGAGGTTTAAGAGAAGTATTAAGCTCTCCCCCAATTCCCTTTCCTAGTTTAAGTCTAATTCCTATTAAATTCCAAATTTCCTATTTTTCTCTCCCCTTTTTAAGCAAGATATCTCCTATTTGGGTTGGGAGAGAGAGGATTTCGTGGCCAACCCATTAGGGTAGGTTTAGGAATCCCAATCCAACTCAACTTCTATTTTAATGCATTAATTACCTCTTTTCTATTTAAGTAATATTTTAGTTACGAATTTTGGGTATTTCTTTATTATTCCCCTTTTAAAATCTTTATTTTAGCCCACTAATTTCTAATGGGTCCATTTAATAGAGCCCATTACTTATTTTCATTTGATGAGTTTTATTTAATTCTCTTTTCTTTGATTTTCTAATTACTTTGATTTTTTTATTATTAAAAATTATTTTTTTGAAAAATCCAGGTTGCTACTCTCTCTCTCTCTCTCTCTCTCATCTCTCTCTCTCTCTCTCTCTCTCTCTCTCTCTCCTCTCTCTCTCCTCTCTCACTCTCTCTCTCACGCTCGCCGCTACGCCTTCGCCGCTCGCCGCGGCGCCCCTCGCCGCCTGCCGCGCCACCGCCCGACCCGCCTGATCGCCGCTGCCATCTCCGTGCTCCGCCGGTATGTGCATCCCCCCCCCCCCTCTCCTTCCCCACCCCCGCCACCTCCCTCCAGCGACCTGCGACCCACCCCCTATCGCCCCCCCCTCCCCTCCCGTCCCAGCCCAGCCCCCCTCCCCTGTCGCCCCCCCTCCCCTCCATTTCCCCTCCCTGTCGGCCCCTCCTCCCCCTCCCGTCCCAGCCCCCCTCCCCCTCCTGTCAGCCCCCCCCCCCTCCCAACCCCCCCACCCGGCCCCTTGTGCGATCCCCTTCCCTCCCTGTCAGCCCCTCTCCCCCTCCCAACCCCCCCACCCGCCCCCCTCCCCCTCCTGGCAGCCCCCCTCCCCTTCCCAACCCCCTACCCAGCCCCCCTCCCCCCTCCTGTCCCCCCCCTCCCCCCACCCGACCCC